>CM076580.1:334626986-334672143 GCA_034641835.2 Pinus albicaulis | reverse complement strand
AAACATCAAACAGAGCAAAATTAAAAGTGAAATCCACGCAGAGGGGAGAATGGTGCCTAAATTTGAAGGAGGCCAACAAAGGAAGGTTGGTTTGCACAAAAAAGCACCTATGGGCATGAGCAAGGAAGAAAATCAGGCTTTCACAAACCAAACAATGATGAACTGCAGCTTCATGAATAGATAATGAGACCTGATGAGCCCCTAAAATTACAGTGTTTCTCAATCTATATTTTTCAACACTATATAAACTCTCCCCCGTACCAATTAAGTATGTAACAAATCATTTGTCATAGATAAATTGTAAGAGGCATCATTATTGCCAATAAATTTTGGGAAATCAACATGGATTAGATGAGCAAGCTCTAGGAACCTTTGCAAAAGATTGAATCCAAACTCCGATGACTTAGGCAATGGAGAGTTGTACTAGGAAAATCCAGTGTAACCATGAATTTAATTCCCAAACTAGAGCTCCCACATATGACACAAATATTATGACCATTAAACTTCATAATAACCCACATCCAAGAATCCATCAATGCTCTAGGGGACAGGTCAAATCGAGCCTATTTGTGTCATCGAGACTCAAGGATGAAAGCATGTAAGAGCATTGGGAATAATTCACATGCATGGGCCTCTTTCTCTCCAAAAGGCATGACATCATATATAGTTTTCCACATTTTTCTATCACTAGTTCTAATGTTGGATCAATACTTAGGAGGGGGATACTTAGTATAAGAGTTATTTTTAGATTCATTAAGAGAAGAGGGTAAGGGGGGAGTTATTTTTAGATTCATACTTAGTATAAGAGTTATTTTTAGATTCATTAAGAGAAGAGGGTAAGGGGGAATAATCATGGGATACTTATCTATCCTAAAGAATGATTTATTTTAGTCTAGCCAACTTTTAAAAGGCATGCACTATTAACTTGTCTATTAGCTTCCACATTTTTCAATTTGAGGATGTGAAAAAAAGACTTAAGGTGGAAGTGATCTATAACACCAATAATTCTTTGAAAAGGGATTTTGAGGTGGTTTTATTTAGGGAATGAGCCTTTCTATAAATCTTGGATCTTGAGGAGAGAGTCTCCGTGAATTTCAATCTTGGATATTTCCTTGTCTTTGGCCAAGTTTAGTCCAAGCAGGAGGCCATACATTTTATCTTGGTTATTGGTCCTTCTTCCAAGCCCTGAGGAGTAATTAATAGCTAGTTTTCTTTCAAGGTTATAGGTAACCCCTACCCCTCCTACCACCTATGTCTTTATTAAATTTTGCATTAATAAAATATAAAATAAATAAAATTATCTTATTTTTTAAATAAAAAATTATCAGACTGCTATATAAATTGAATTAATGCGAGGAAAAAACATTTAACTTCAAAAATGATTGATATAAACAAATTATTTGTTGACGATGCTGGAAACCACAAACATCCATGGGGTCTCCTTGATATGAAGTCCCATTTAGACCTCACACTATTTAGAATGGGAGCCCCATCCGGATATTAGGTCCGACCACCATTGCAAGAGATCTTAGATGTATGCCTTGGCTACTAAACAAACATAAGATATCATACACATAAATTTTGGAAAGAACAAGCGTGTAAGCTTTGTGAGACACTGACTGTAAAGTATAAAGGGAGCTTCCACGAAAGGGAAATAAGATACGAGC
Organism: Pinus albicaulis; assembly: GCA_034641835.2. NCBI lineage: Eukaryota > Viridiplantae > Streptophyta > Pinopsida > Pinales > Pinaceae > Pinus > Pinus albicaulis. Next base: position 334,670,476 of record CM076580.1, on the reverse strand, counting down.
CTCTAATAGAAAATTATTAGTATTATCCTAAGAGAGACACGGGAGAGAAAAAGGAAAAGAAAAATTGATTAACTTGCAAAATAGCTCACAAGATAACAACGATCATGAAAAAACATAATAACACCCATTCAACAAGATTTGTATCTAAAGTTAATGAAATAATTTATTATCTTTAGTATTCATAACATAAACATATACCAAAAAAGTTAAGGAATAGTCTTACAACATTCGCGATACATGCATGAAAGAGTGCTAGCTCCAACGACTTCTAATATTTAAATGAAATATCCAAGTACATTGCTACATTGATGAAACACTAGCTCCAACAATGAACATGAAGCTACCACTTGCTTCTCCAAAAGAATGATATTCTCCCATATATACAACTAGAGAAGCCAAGGCCAAATCTCCAAAAGTCCAAGACCCTTGCTTGAGTTATGAGGGATTATTTATAACAGATAAAAATGACCCTTGAGCTTCCTCATGACTCTTTAACTTCTACAACTTATGAAATTCTATGTGACTCTTCATATTCCACATGAGTCTCTTGGACTTCCTTTACATTGAGTTTCTTATTCTCATAAAAGACAAATTAAATTAAAAAATCGTGGCTATATAGGGCAAAATTACATTAAGACAAATTTTCCTCATGTGGGAGGGAAAGACAAATCAATGGCTTGAGAATGGAGCTCATTTGTGATGTAGGAGTACCATGCTTTGAAATCCACTATAATAACTTTGACTCTTTTTGGTATATATTCCATGTACTGCATCTTCACCTCTAATGCATCTGAAATTATATATTTTGAGTTTTATTGTACACTACTCCACAGCATGAATAACTTCATGTGAACTTTGGATGACCTAATTTCATATTGTATAATATTAATTTTGGTCACCTCCAATCCTTATTGCTTCATTTCTTTCCTGATTTTCTCAATAAATTCTTTCAGTTCCTACATGATAACATCCTTACTCCTTATTTCTCCAAGTAGTCCCACAAAAGGTATTTTAACTCCTATAGTTGGAGGTCCCTTTTTTCTTTCTTCCATTGTGACGTGTGTCCTTGGCCCTACGAACAATTGCATTCCCCCTACTTCTCCCTCTAGGATGTGGTTGATCTACTCAGGCTCTCGTGGTTTTATTGTCTATGTCTCTATAGTTGTTCCTTTTTCTTCACTTGCTAGCCTTCTAACTAGACCTCTCTCTACCTTGCACCTCATCCTCTTTAACAACTGGCTCCTATTATCCTATAACTTAATCATGTCAACCAAGAATTGAAAATTATCAATTCCACACTGCTATAGGGATTATATAAGGTGCTCTCAACAAATTTAAGCTCTATACAACTGGAACGTTTTGCCATTAACTAGAAAATTCACCAGCAAATGACAACCTCCATATCTCTTATGGAGGAGATTCAGTCCCTTAAGGTTAAAATTGCTTGTCAAGATGATGAAATTGATGCACTATGTAGGCAACTCGAAGACCTAAAGTGGTTGATTAAGACAAATGAAAACCAAAACTCCACAAGTACAACATCTAGCCAACCCACTAGAAAATTGTAGCTAGATCTCAACAGGCCTCTGATTGAAACCCTTTGTCCTTGTTTCTAATGAACTCATATTGTAAATGTATTTTTCTACTCAACCAATTTTGTAATGTCTATGTAGCAGTCAATTTTAATTTTATTCTTTTTTAAACACCCATCCCTCCTAGGAGGATCCTCTACAAGAAGAAACAACGCACTAGATTTCTGGTATATTCACACATATTTTAATAAAAACTTTACTAATTTTTGTTAAAAAATAAAGACCTAAATTTATAACAACATAATTATTATTTTTAATTAAAAAGATTAAAAACATTAATATAAAATTGATGACTTATAGGTGAAATAGACTTTTTCACCTGAGTTCGAAAAAATAATTTCAAGAAAGAATGTGAATTTTTGTTATTTAAAATGCATTTTTGAATGCATAAATGGATTTAACACCCTAAAAAACTCTTCGGGAACTGAAATTCTACATTAAACAACTTAAACTCAATTTTAGGAATATTGCTTATTAAACAAAATAAATATTTTAACTATTTTATTAATGGAAATAATCCTATATTTATTTAATTTTCTAGAATAATTTAAATAATTCCTATTGTATATTTAATAAAATGAAAAATAGAAATTAAAATTAAAAATATTAATAAATAATTTTCATGTTATAAACTTTAATCTTCTTATATATATTTTTTGACTTTTTATTTCTATGACTAGTCTAACTAGCCGTTATTTTTAACGGCTAGTTGGAGCTTCTCATATCTATTTAATTAGGTCTCCTGATCAGATTTTTCATCAGTCCTGATGATGAACCACACTGGCTGGTTCGAAACACGTCGACCAAATTTATTTGGATGTGATTTTTACCGAAAGATATTTTTCACAACTTAAACTCAAGTTTTTAAAAATCTCTACCAAATTTTAATTAAAATTAATTTGAAAAAATGTGGTGAAAATGACTATTGCATCTATAATTTAGACTACACCTATAAAATTTCATTAAGTGTGATATGATTTTTTTCCTAAATTATTATTAATTTTTATTTATTAAAAACAATAATAATATATTAATTAATTATATATATTTTCTTATTTTAATAATAAAAAAAGCATAGATAAAGTTTTGTTAAAAACTTTGATATGACATTTTTCATACATTATTATTAACTTTTAGTTATTAAAAAATAATTATCATCTTTAGAATGGTATGTTAATTTAATATAACTAATTTTATAAATTTTAATTTTAATAGTTTATGGCTATAAGAAATTTTTATATAATCTTTTAATTACTTCGTTTTCCTTTTCACCCTTTTTTTTTTTTAAATTTAAAATAAACTAATCACTTCATTATATATTCACATGTAAATAATAGAATTCATACAAATTTAGAGGCATACGGATATAGCCATTGACTTATATTTCAAACTTATTAGATAGATATATAATATAATATTTCTTCTTCAAATGAATTATATTAACCATTTTTTAATTAATTATGATTATTTATTTATTTAACTTGATTTTGAAAGATTTGAATATAATTTAGGTAATATTTTATAACACAATATTCACTAATTAAACTATTTCTATAATCTTAATTAATTATTATAATTGATTTAAAGATTATTGGATTTAAAGTAATGGAAATTTGGTTTTTCAAAAATTTAGTAACAATTAGTAATACACATTTAATACACATTTTAATGTTCTTGAGAACTTTTATCTGAACAACAATGTTTTTACTTTAAAAATGTGATAAAGGTTTTTTTTTAAATATAACTTTGTTTAAGTGTTTCTATAGTCAATTATTAGATTAACCTCTCCAAATAACAATTGAATCTTTTTTCCAGGTTGAAAAATTAGTTTAACTATTGTTTAAAAACAACTTTTTATCCCCCATGGAGTGATAACGTAAATTTTTTGGGTTCATGAGAAGCTATGCACGCTGTCCCATAGTTCCGTCGTGCATTAATAGAGGTTGTTGTAGCATCCCTTCACATGCATGCTCCCAATGGTGAAGTGTGGCGAAGCTTATTTCCACTGTTATCGGCCCATTAATGCGGTGGTAGATACACTGCTCACCGTTAGATTTAAATTTTTTTAAATCTAACGGTGGGCAGTGTATCTGCCACCGCATTAATGGGTCGATAGCAGTGGAAATATTGGTTGCCGTGAAGTGTGGCTCGCCTTTTTTCCCACACGACTCCACCACTACCTTTTTTTAGTTTTTTTCAACTGGAAACACAGAGAAATACGAAAGCTTGAGATGAAGATGGGGGTTAAAAGAGAATATCTCTCTTACTCTAAATTTTTGGAGGATGTGTCGATTTTGGTCCTTGAACCTAGGCACAACACTAGTGGAAAGAAATATTATTTCAATTTTTTGGCTTTTCATTGGCAAATGAATATTATTCTAGGCTTGACCTTGAAGGTTAAATAAGTGGAGAAATATAATATTTTCCCATCACTAGAAGATCTCAAGAGAATGTAGGGGAACCAAAGATTTTATTTAGATATAATTGAATCTCATTTGGCTCATATAAAGAGTTGCATTGCACATGAATATGATGGTGGGGATTAGTTGGAACCTCATGGATCCAGTGTGAGGGCTCTGGAAAATATCTCTTCTTCTAACGATGACTAGTGATCCTTGTGGGGTAAATGGTTATGTGAAGGATCTTTGTGTCGGCTCCTGGTTTATTTGGATGGGCATGCATCATTTCCATCTGACTTTCAGTTGCATGGTGGTCTGTGGGAAAGCTCTTGGACCAATATTATGGGCATGTGGCAGCGTTTATGGTTCATGTGTGTCATGTTCTTTGGATGGTCATGACACTAAATTTTCAAATGAAGTCCCTGGTTTGGTTTTTTGTGTATCGAATGTGTCATTTGTGTCTTATGTCATACCTGTTGGCTATCCCTTGGTGGTGGTAAGGCTACAAACATTGGTGATTTTTATGCAAATATGTATGTTGTCCCTTTGTTGGTTGTGGCATTTTTATGCAAGCTATAATATGGATGGGGTTTTATGAAATTTGGGATCATATGTATGTAGTTTTAGTGAGTTGAGTCTGAATCTTTGGTTGGGTATAATTGTGGAGTTTTGATGAAGACAATGACATCCTCCATGATAATTCTGCATACTTTTTTAATTCCAAGTATATTATTTTTTGAGTAATATATGCTTTAATTCAAAAAAAAATTAACTCTTTTTTGAATGCAAATTTCCACATATTTAATTATATGAATAATAAGTTTATGAAGAACCTGCATTAATAATCTTTGAAACTTCTCACAGTTAGGGTAAACCATTCACGAGGGACATGAAGCAAGAACAAAGATGAAGGGAAAGAGAGACCAATGCTTTTTAAAGAGAAATGGTGTAGGGAGAGATGTTAGGAATTAGACGTTAGAATTTATTAAAAATATATAATTAGATTTTATTATTTATTATTAGTATTGAAATTAATTTTGACTATTAAAATAAAACCATAAGTATGACAAAAATTTAGTATATAAGGTAAATAAATAAATAATAATAAATTATTAATCATTAATCTATGACTAAATGGTTTTTTTTTTTTTGAAAAAGTCTAATTCTATTTATATAACATAAAAGTACAATACTACCACAGCTTCAGCTGAATGAGCCTGAAAGCTGGGTTTGATAGTAAAAAAAATGCATGGTTCCGGACTGCCCTCGAAGGGGAAACCAGTCCCTTAGAAGCTTGTCTTGCCGCCCTCACAGGGGAATCCAGCGTTAAGTTCAGATAATCTAACCATATAAACAAAAATTGACCTATGAATATAACATTCTTCTCTTTCAACAAAGGAGATCTAAACAAAAATACAAAAAACAACCCATTAAACCTGGGCTTCAGAACCGTGTTCCAATAGAGGTTGCCATGGTTACTTGTCATTAGCAGAAGAGGGAGGTTCCTCCACAACGCGGCATCTGTATTCGTTGCTGCTGCCATCTTTGTCTTCAGTGGTTGCACATGTGTCTTTAACAACAGCCTCCTTCACCTGTTCCTAATGCTTATCAGCTTGTTCCATCTTCAGCGGCTCCCTTGTATCCTTAGCAACATCTTTGTCCGGAGGGGACTGAGGAGCGGGAGCAGCAGGGGGGTTGAAGCCAGCAGCTTCCTCCCGAAGGGTGATGGTGATATAAGTGGTTATTACAGGCCTGTCCATAGTGCATTCAAATCAGAATTCAGCTCTTTGGGAGGTTTGGCGGAGGGGAATTTGAGCAGACGGAGTGGAGACAGGGGAAACAAAGGGTTGGGAGACCGGTTGCGAAGGAGACACAACATGGTGAGGCTGGGAGCCCTAGGTAGAATGCGCTTGCCCAGCAAGGCTAGCTCTTCCTCTTTGGCTCCTAGTTTCCGGATAATGGCCACGAGAGAAATCCTCAGAGGAGGAATCAGTGCTAGAGGAAGATAGGGAGCGAATAGCTCAACCCCTGCTACTGCCTCGATGGCTTCTCATCCTATGTCTGAGCCGAGGAATTTTGGCATTGGAGCGCGGGCTATGGGGACTGAAATGCGGACGGGAATGACACTGAGTGGATAAGAAAGGCGTGGCAAGCTTAGCACAGGGCCGAGACTTCGTGCAACAAAGCGCACTCTGAGTGAAATGAAAATCCAACAGAGTTTCAATGCAATAGATCAGCAAAAAACGTCTCCCTGTGTGCGTTCGAGCACTTGGCTCGGCACAAGCAGGAGGACAGGAGCTACTTTGCGGAGCAAGAGACCTGCAAATGGGGTGGGCATGAATCGAATTGCTGTGTTTTGACGCCATTAAAAACCAGAGGGGCGGCACGAATTGGCGATGGAGCGAATTGAAAACGCAAATGCTGAGCAGATTGGCCACATTTAATGAAGAGTAAATGCACCTGTGGGTGGCCATATGGCCACCCCATGCGGTCGACATTGGGATCCTCCCAGGGACGAAAGTCCCATCCATTTCAATAAACATCCGCATCTGGAAAATCTATGACTAAATGGTTGAATTATAATTAATAAACTATTAAAATATTAATAACTAATAAGACTAATTACTATTTAATTAAAAATAATTATTAACCTATACAAGCCTTATAGCTATTAAAATTAACTTATTAATAATTGATAAACTATTAAATAAGAATAATAATAATAATAAAACAGCTTGAGTGAGCCTAATGGTTAAGAGCAAGTGTTTCCTCCTAAGAGATCATAGGTTCAAAACTTGAGGGGGCAGAGTATATATGCCTTAGCAGTCAAATCACTCGGAGAGATGTGTTCGGGGGTAGAATATGTATGCCTCACTCGGGGAGGTACGTTAAAATTGGAAAATAATAATAAGCCATCCTTTGTTTTCTCTTTATTATTATAATTATAGTTATTGCATTTTAATAACTTTGGTTTATTTTATATTAATATTTTAATTATTTATATTAATTAATTATTGTTATAATCTCTTAATCTTAATAATATAACTAAATTAATTTAATTAATTTTATTCCAATTTTGAATAGGTTTAGTTTTAATATAATAGTAATAATAAAATAAATATTTTAATTAATATTAATAATTATAATTATAATTAGTTAAATACTAAATATGTTTAATATTAATATAAATATAATAGTAATTATTTTTATGAAATTAATCTTTTTATTAATAATATTATTTAATAAGTGCTACATAGTAGCTATTCCGTGTCAGGTCGCTTCAAAATAAGTAAATTAAAGTGAAGAACAATGAAAGAGCATTCGTTTTTTACAATATAAACAATTATAAACCTCTACATTGAATTAAATTAGTTTTTAAATTTTAAATGTAATATGATTGATTATTAAAAAGAAACCTAATACAGTAATCTTTAAATTATGAGAAAACTTGATGAAATTTATGTTTAATTTGTTTTATAAATACTTTTTTTTTTTTTGAAAAATAAAAAGAATATATTTGGTTATTAAAAACAAATGTTGTTTGGTAATTTGGAGATATCTTAAAACTTGATTCATATATAAATTTATTTTAATTTTTTTATAATTAAATAAGTTTTTAAATATAATATAATTGGTTATTAGAAATAAATAGTAGTTAGTAATTTGAAATAATGAGAAAATTTATTTAAATTTAAAAATTTTATTTAATTTTTATATAATTAAATTAGCATCATATTCCAAAGAAAAAGTATTATTGAAGTTAGGCAGAGTAAATAAAACAATTGTACACATAACATGTTGGAACCATAGAATGATCAATCTATGATACTATGATACTAGAAATGTTTTTGTTAAGTAATGAGAAAATTATTATTTTTCCCATAGTTGTAGATGAACTTTCATAGTACCTAGTTAGAGGAAGAGAACCCTGTAAAGACTTGATAATTCAAAATTTTAGATGAATCTAAGCCAATGAAACACCTATAATATACTAAACAAGTTAATTTGATGAAGATAATGATGATGGTTAACATCCCCTGAGACCAACCATTGGTTTATCAGAACTAAAAAACGAATTATTTAGTTTGTTTTAAAATTGTACTCCTATGTTCAAAGAGCTTGGAGAGAAGCATCCCAAGCTCAGTATAATTTTGACATGTTAAAAGGCTAGGAAGGTGGGCATTGCAACAAAGTTTATGAAACTGAGATCTAATATGGGTGTATGTAGGGCATTCTAAGAGGAAGTGATTTTCATCCTCAATGTTCATATTCTCACAAAGATGGCAGATCCTTTCCACCCATGATGTTTTAGGAACTACCCAACCACCTGTTTCACTATGAAGCTCATGAGTGTTCGTTCTTATCTTGGCTATATTAATTTTTTTCTTCGAGCTAGTTAAAACAAAGAGATACTTTTGATCTTCTAGAGTAGGGTTGATGACCTCCTTATAATATCTTAATTTTCTTTTAGCCTCTAAATCTTTCTCACACCAAATTTTCTCTTTAAACTTAGAAGTAACAATATTTTTAATGCTACTAATATTTTGTCATGCAACATTTCCGTTGGTCTCCCAATGGTTTAACCAAACCTTGGTATCTTTGTACCAACCTCGTTTTAGCCTTAGTTGGTTTTGGCTTGACTTTAAAGATAGCTTAGGAAGGCTATGGTCTTCCATGTTATTTATTTTGTGCTTGTACAACAGAAGCCTAGTCATAGCTAGGCTCTCGATAGGGGAAAGCCCACTTTTATAAGGATAATAGGATAGGGTGTATTGCTCTTAATTTTGAGGTTATACGTTATAAAACGCTTCTGGATTTGCTAAATATTTCTCCAGGATTCTCTAGAGATGCTGCAACCCCAAACCTCACATCCATACAAAATAATAGGAGTGACTAAATTTTCAAGGAGGAGCTTATTTTTATCCCACATCACAAGGTTTGCTGCTTTACACTTATTTTCAAGACCAAAATAAGCTTTCCACCCTCCCTTAATCATTTTCTCAATGTTACAGATCCAATTGAGCTTGTAATGAATATCAATCCTAGGTACTTGTAAGGAGACACTTCCTCCAAGTTGCTATTGTCATACACAAAATTAGCGTAAGTGTCTTTCTTGAATTTGATAATCATAACTTTTGTTTCGTCAGTGTTAAGAGTCATACCCATGGTAGAGCAGAAATCCTTAAGAAGTCTTAGTTTCTTATCAAGATCAGATGGGCACCTTGCCAGAAGAACAATATCGTCAGCATAGAGAAGAAGGATGATGACTATTCCAGCTAAGATCGTGTCAGCACAGCCTGCTTCCTCTAAACAACCTTCTAGCTTGTCGATGTAAATGCCAAATAGGGTAGGGGAGAGGGGGAAACCTTGTTTAACTCCGATAATACACTTAATATCTTTCGACCACCCCTCATTGTTCTTAAACTTGGAAATTACATTCTCGTATAACCTTATAGCGGCGGCTTTCAACTCAAAAGGAACCTTTAGCTCTTCTAATCTATTCCATAGGTTATTTCTAGGAACCGTATCGAAAGCCTTTCTAAAGTCTACAAAGCAACAAAAGAATTGGATTTATCATTACGACATTCCTCCACAATGATCCTAAGCATAACGAGGTGGTCTGTTATTATTTTAAGAAATTAAAATAAATTATTATTATTTTTACTATCCATAATTTTGATATTGAGATGATAATGGTAATTCATTAAAATATTTAGAATTGACTTATGAAAATATAAAACATTTAATCATTAATTAATATTTAATATTTTATCTGGTATTGAAAAAACATATATTTTTATTTTTGTTTTAGAAAAATTATATGAAAATAATTAATATTATAAACATAATTTTTAATATTTATTAAAAATAAATTATAAGAATATATTTCTTGTTTTCCATTTTTAATATAAAAAAATGATATAAATGATTTATTTTTATAAGGTTTAATATATATATATATATATATATATATATATATAATTTTTCTATATATATTTTACTTAGGAATAAATATAGTTAAATTTATAAATATATTAAAATATATATTGATTTAAAAAATTGTAAAAACCCACGAATTAGGATAAAAATTCAAAATTACATGCTGACAAAGTGTTTAATTAAGAGTGATTATGAAAACTTAAATTTCAAATATATTTTAGTATGTAATAATTTTTTAATTATAATTTAAAGCATTTTAAAATACAAAATATATATTAAATTTTTTATTTTTTTTTATAAAATTTAGTAATTTATAAACCTACAAATTATTTAAATTTTAATATTTAATTAAATATAAATAGATATGGGTTTTTAATTCACCAAAATAATATTATATTTAAGTCAATTTACAAATATGATAATAAGTCAATTTTTTATTTTTCAATTTTATAGAACAAATATGAATAATAATAGCAACTTAATTTTGAATTAATACATTATATATTTTTTTAATATATTATACTCTGTACTATTAATTAAATATAACAAAACACTCCAAATTTTTTTCCGAACGTCATTTAAAAAAATCACAAACCTATGTACGATCAGCTCAATTTAATATCATAAGCTCAATCTAATTTCTCATACTTGGAGATTAATAAATTGGACTCCGGCGTTGACGACTTGAGTTTCATAGAATTAAACCTAGGTTTTCGTTTTGAGTTTCATAGAATCTGATCCAATCTGATCTCTATACTTATTGAAATTAAACCATATCAATAAACCACTAATTCGTGATGTCAACCATGTACTTTTCATTTGTGAAAATGAGGAATCCCCATTAACATGTAAAAGTTGTTAACTAATCAAATGATAGATAATTTTGAATAAAATAATTATAAGAAAATTAAAAAAACAATCTTTCCCAAAATTATACGGAATCAAAACCAAAAATATATGGAATGTTGGACTAAATCATTGGAAGTCAAGGCAAAACGTGATCAATAATCCCAAGGGTGGGAGGATATTAATAATAGTTATTATTTTTCATGTTAATTATTATTATTATTAATTGGCGGAATTTTTTTTTGTAAATTTTGTAGTATTTTTTTATTTTCTATTATATAGAGCAAGTTGTTATACATATTCATCATTTTTTGGTAGCCTCAATCTGCCTGAAGGAAACTAGGTCTGTTGGCCACTTTAAAGAGTTATAAGCTAACCAAAATTGGTATTGTTTCTTCTTTTAACTCACTGCTAAAATTACTCTACCATGTCCATAAAAGTTGCATATAAAGCAAAAACTATACATACTATTTTCAAAAATCATTCAAAATTATCAAAGCATTTTAGAAACTATCCATCTGATGAATCTATAGGTGTTGGACCTTTAGTAGTAGACCCTGGCATCTCTGCTTGCTGGATTGTCTAAAGTTGTTGCTCAATCCTTCCAATTCTTGCATTTTGTTGGAGTTGAGTCTTGGACATTTGACGCATATCCCGTTTAATTTGTTGAAGTTCAAAGAGCATAGAGGAATTAAGTTCCTTTTCTTGCATGCTCATCATTGCTCTTGCTAACACACATTTTATCTTCCAGTATATCTTAACTGTTTGTTGAAACAGAGACACTCTACCCCTTGTACTCCTTGGATCAGAAATAAAATCTATCCTGGCCTGTTGCTCTTGAATGTCTGTATCTTCTTCATCACTTTGTTTCTCCCATCCATGAATTGTTTTTCGAATTTGCTCAGGGGTTTTTGCTTCATAAATATTTGCTAAGTTTTACAGAATCTGTTTATTGCTTTTCCGACCTCTTTTACTAGTTTTCTAGGCTGATTTTAGTTTGATGTCTCTATCAGCAGATTTTCGACTGACATTTCTTCCTTTTGTCATCTTTCCCTAGTTAAAGTAATCTACTGATTTAGAAGATGAAACCCCTGTGATTTGAAATGGAGGAAAGATATGAAACTTAGAAACAATTAAACTTTGCAGCTTCTTTTCAGTCAAGTGAATTTTGGAGAAGTGGTTAACCTTCGCAGTGTTGCAGGAACGAACAAACTTGGCACAATTAATAATCCACCTTTGAACTAAGACAGTAAGGGAATTTCCGAGAATTACCATATTTTAAGTATGAGGGGTTTCCGCAGTGCATTATATTAGATATCAATTTTGGGATTCAACTGCGTTAATTTAGCCATTCATCTATGACCATTTCCATGAGAGGTAGTCGTAACTGATTAATTTCTCATGATTTTTGAATAGTCCACTTAGCACTCATTGCATCAGGTGATGCTCACAGGGGTGAAGAAGCGGGATTGAAACTAGTGAAATGAATCACATAGCGTCAATCATGAGAAATTAGTCAAGCTAAGTGGGCTTGATTGTGGGGAAAACTCCACAGTTAAGCGCGCTTGAGCCAGAGGAGTTCTGGGATGGGTGACCTCCCGGGAAGTCTTGGTTACTGGGTGCAAGCCCTAGAAGGGTGTGTGTTGTTCATTTCACTAGTTTCAATCCCACTTCTTCACCCCTGTGAGCATCACCTGATGCAATGAGTGCTAAGTGGACTATTCAAAAATCATGAGAAATTAGTCAGTTACAACTACTTCTCATGGAAATGGTCATAGATGAATGGCTAAATTAACACAGTTGAATCCCAAAAATGATATCTAATTACCATATTATCAGTCAATACCCAATTACGATGACTAACCCTAAGATACAAACTTATGCATTGAAACATAGACCGATGGAGCGCCTGCCCATACTGAAGAAACCCATAGAAAAATAAATGACAAGTGTAAACCTCAAAACAGAGTAATACACTGAACCATAGAGGCCAACATATAAAGCTACAGGAAAATTCCTTTGACGCGATAAAGACAAAAAAATAGGGATATGAGCTGGAAATTATGCATACTAACATATGCATCCCAGGAGATTTACTTGCTAGACCCTTTGAACAAAGCCAATAGAAAAACCCATTGAACGCAATGCATGTTAATTGCCCAAATCTACTATCAAAAGCATTGAAAGGTGGACTTCTAAAACATGGTTCAATCTCCAAACCTACTACCTCTACCTCAACATGCAGGTTCGGAGTAATCTGAGAACTAAATGAAACTAGCAAATTAAGAGGGATTCTTGGGAGAATCATTTCTTTCTTGGACAGAGAGGTAATAGGGAAACCATATTGCAGAGTAAGGATGGTAAGAACCATTACATACCCACTAAGTCTTTGCCAACGTTGATGATGCTGAGCTTCAGAACCTTCGACTGTCAAAACCACCGTTTGCGTCCAAAAACTCTTTGCTATTTGAAGAATGTTGTTTTCAACTTCAATTATCTCTTTGCAACCTAAAAGCCAGGGCGTTTTTCGAGTTCCAAACCTCAACATGCAATGAATGCAAGAGCGACAACATGGTTCATTCATTATATGATCATGGGAGAGGTCTTCATAATTCTCTATTTAATGGCCCTCTGACACCCTTACCAACATTACCGTGTGTCAGGGCATGTGGTATGGCCACCCAACCTGTCCTCGACTTGACACCCCGATCAGGGATTATTAATTGGTGGTATTAAGTATTTAATAATTTAATAATTTATTAATAATTTATGAATTATTAATAAATTAATATTAATTTTTCATATTAGTTATTAATATTTCAATAATATAATTTAACTTTTTAATTATATATTAATATTTAATAGTTTTATTATTATTATTATTTTTTATCTTAAACACAAAATTTGTGACTAATTATAATTATATTTTAATAGTCAAAAGTTATTTCAATAATAATAATAAATAATAAAATCTAATTATATAGTTTTAATAAATTTTAACATCTAATTTTTAATGTCTTTCTCGACACCATTTCTCTTTAAAAATGATTGATATTTCTTTCTCTCATCTTTGTTCTTGCTTCATGTCCCTAATGATAGGCTAAGGATTCAGAGGTTACAAAGATTAAGTTTATTATTCAATTTAACTTCTTATCAACTTACTAGAGATACATTATAAAATACACCATTACTCTTTAAAAATGATTAATATCTCTTCCTCTTCGTCTTTGTTCTTGCTTCATATCCTTAATTTCAAAGATTAAACTTATTATTCAATTTAACTTCTTATTAACTTAATAGATATACACTATAAAATTTAATTTAACAGATATATATTATATTTGCACAATTATGTTTCATTTATTTAATAATTTTTATTATTCTTAATATAATCATATAAATTAAACGATAATATTTTAAATTATCAAATAAAAAATAAATTTTTGTTTTTCATTTTATAATTATTGATAATTAAATTCTAATTTTAAAAATATTTTTCGCAATTACTTTTATAATTATTTGATATAATTACTTTCCTTTTTAACGTGTCAATAAAAAATCTAATATTTTTTTAAAAAGCCTTAGAAAATTACCATCATCTAAGCCATAGAAATGAATTCAAAGTGAGAAATAAGAAGAACACTCCAAAATCTAAAAGGATTTCCTTTTGTTAAAAGGATATCTCCGGGTAATGGAATTACTTGGAAAAGTACATGCTATTTACAGTTAACTTTGAAATATTAATGAAATTACTTGGAAAATATTAATGGAATCAATTGGAAAAGTACATGTTAAAGTTAATTTTTAAATAATATTTTTAAATTATATTAGTTTGAATATATATATAGATTGGATATTTTTAGATACTTAGAGTTAATTTTAAAATATTAATGAAATTAATTAGAAAAATATATGTTATTCAAAATTAATTTTAAAATAATATTTTTAAATTATACTAGTTTAAATATTTTTTTAGAAAAATCTTAATATTTTTAAAAGTGGTTAATTTTAAACAATTCTAAATTATTTTTCATATTTTGTGTGTTTTCAGTTGGTTTCATTTCTATTTACTTATCAGAGTAGGCTTAAGCCTCTCCACATAGTGGAGAGAAGATAAAATTGTAAGTTTATGACACTTTGAATTATTGATTATGAAGATCTTGAAGGAGGATTTTGGAGTTGGTAAATGTGTGTTGAGTTGAAGTATTTTTGTGTAAGAGAAAAGCCACTACCATCTAGTTATATGAAAGTAGTGGCTATTGCTATTTTGATCTACTATCAATTTATCCATGTCTGACTTGTTACTAGAATTAGAAAGAATTAGAGCTATGGAGAAAATTTATGGTCAAAGTAGTCATTGTTGGTTAAATATTAGAATAATATGTGAAGGTTTGAAAGTATATGATAATTCACATATTAATAATTGGTATTTTAAACAACATTTGTTTACTCCATGTATATAAATGTATATTGTTAAATTGATTTTAAAAATAGGTTTATTCATGCTGAAAATAAGTTTTATAAAATTTATGATCAAAGTAGCCATTGTTGGTTAAATATTAGAATAATATGTGAAGGTTTGAAAGTATATGATGATTTACATATTAATAATTGGTATTTTAAACCATATTTGTTTATTCCATGTGATATAAACCGATATTGTTATATTGATTTTAAAAAGGAGGTTTATTTATGGTGAAAAGAAGTTTTATAACTTTTTATAGGGTGATTGGTATATATATAATTTTTGTGATTAGTGTGGGTGGTGATAAGTATGTGGTGAGAAAGAAAGTATTTTTTGAGTTGGAAAAAACGATGTGATTGAAATGATATAAAGAGACAAAAATTCTCTCATAGTAATTTGAGAATTCTTTTTTAATTCCTTCTATAAGTAATTTGGGTAAACATAAGAAACAATTTTTGTTGGCAAGAACTATGAGTTCTAGTATATGACAATCAAGAGATTCTTCCATGTACATGAATGTTGGGAAGTAGTGGAGAATGTACCTGTAGAGAAAGGTCAAGGAACTCTATAAGACTTGTCCAATAACCAGAAAAATCAAGTTGCAAAAAATGAGGAAAAATGAGAAGAATGACATACTTTGGATTTAGAATTTAGTAGATGACTTCATTTTTCCCAAGATATTGGGAACATCCAATGCAAAGCAAGCTTGGTATATCTTGGAATTAGCATATCATGGTAATGACAAAGTGAATGTTGTGAAGTTTCAAACCCTCGTAATAGAGCTTGAAACATTGAAAATGAAGGAGACAAATAACATTGATTAGTTCATGACTAGAGTGATGGGAGTTGTGAATTAGTATAGGACTCATGGAGAGGTGATTGAGTATCAACAAATTGCAGAGAAAATTATTGGTATCCTACCTGATGAGTTCAATATGGTTTCCACTACCATAGAGGAGTCCAAATATATGTTCAAACTTACAATACAATAATTAATGGGATCTATTTTATCCCACAAATCAAGAATCAACATAGAAAACGAGTGCTTAGAACATGCCTTCAAGTCTCAAGCATCTATTGGTAGAGGTAGAGGTAGAGGTCAAAGAGGAAAATGTAATCAAGTAGAAGGAATAACTACACTAGAATAGTTAGGCCAATCAAATCAGCTCATACACTCTTAGAATTAGAGAGGGAGAGGCATAATATGGATAAAAAATTCCAAGGTACAATGCTACTACTTCAAAAGATATGGACACCATGAAAGTGAATGAAAAAATAAACAATTATATGTGAACAAGGATAGAGCACATGTATCCAAATTTAATGAAGATAGATATGAATCAATGTTCATTTCATGTCAAATCATTGAAGAAGATCAAAATAAATATATTTGAATATTAGACAATGTCTGTAGTAATCACAAAGTAGGTAACAAGAATTTTTTTTTCTAACATTGATAACTCTATTCAATTTCAAATTACTTTAGGAGATGATCATTATGTGAAGGCCATAGAGAAAGGTGTTGTCTTTATCATGATTAAACAAAATGAAAATAAATATATTCATGATATATTTTATGTGCCAAATCCTAAACATAATTTGTTGAGTATTAACTAGTTGATCGACATGGTTATTATGTTATATTTAAAGATTCCAACTTCACAATCTTAGATAAGTTACATAGTAGAAGTCTTGCTACATATGTCTAAATGATGAAGAAAAGAATGTTCCAATTGAATTTGAGAAGTGTAAAATGTCACAATCATATGAATAAATTGTTTCAAGAATAAATGAGACTTAGTTGTGGCATATTAGATATTTTCACCTACCTTTTAGGAGTCTTAATCTCTTCCGAAAACAACTAATGGTTAAGTGATTTCCCATATTGAATGAGCAAACCAACACTTATGAAAGTTGCAATTTTGGGAAGCATCAAATAGATAACTTTCCAGAAGATTCCTAGAGTGCCAAGGAGTATCTATAAATTTTCCACACAAATATATGTGGACCAATGCAAACTTATTCCAATGGTGGAAGATTTTATTTTATAAATGTGATTTTAACATGAAATTTTGGGTGTATTTTGTCAAAAATAAATCAGAGACATTCACAAAGTTCAAAGAATTTATGGCTCAAATAGAAAAAAAAAATTGGAAAATATTTCAAAGTTCTCAAGTCAAATGTAAGAGGACATTATGAATCAAAGGATTTTTCAAACTTTTGCAGACAACAAGAAAATAATTGGTAGTTCACCATAAGATATAGTCCATGGTAGAATGTAGTTGTTGAATGGAATAATCGAACCATTATGAACATAGCAAGGAATATGCTCAAAGTTAGATTTTATTTTAATGAGTTTAGGGCTAAAATAATTTCTTCTTCAAATTACATATTGAACTAATCTCCAACCAATGGCATGAAAGGTAAATGGCCTCAAGAAGAATGGAGTGGCACAAAGTCAAGTGTTTCTAATTTTATAATTTTTTATTGTATTGCATATGCACATGTTCTATAAGAGCTAAGGAGGATGCTTAACAAAAAGAGTGAAAAATGCATGTTCATTGTATATAATGAACAATCCAATTCCTACACATTATATAATTCAATCACTAAGAAATTTGTAGTCAGTGGAGATATAAAATTCTTGGAGGAAAAGGCTTGGAATGATCAAGAGAATGAAGCAATGGATAAAATATATCCATCTCTCCCAACATATGAATAGGTGTAAATTTTAGGACAGAAAGTCCTTCCAAAAAAATTACAAATGTTACAAGTACAAAGAGAAGAAGATAGTTTTTCTTCTAGCAGAGAGCCAAAATCATTCAATGATAAATCAAATACATAGTCCTTCTTCGAGTAGAGAGTTAGAAAATCCAGACGTAGGAAATCAAGAACATGTCCTCCTTCTAGTAGTGAGTTAGCAGTTTCAGTAATAAATCAAAATAAAAGAGAGCTTAAGGTAAATATATGAGGAGTGCGATGACATGGATCAACAAGGTAATTTTTCTTATTATCTTTTCAACCTACTTATTTTAAAGTTTTAGTGAAAGAAGACAATTGGATACAAGCTGTCAACGAAGAGATTGCAACCATTGAAAGGAATGAGACATTGGATCTTGTTGATCTCCCAATAGGTAAAACCAACATTGGTGTCCAATGGGTTTACAAGAAAAAACTTTATGACAAAGGTAATGTAGAGAAACATAAGGCGATACTAATTTCTAAAGGATTTGCTCAATAACTAAGGATTGACTATGGTGAAACCTTTGCTATAGTAGCAAAGTTGAATAATATTAGAGTTGTGTTAAAAATTGTAACCAAAACAAATACTCAGTTTATTAGATTGATGTAAAGTCATCTTTCCTGAATGGAAAGCTAGAAGAGGAGGTGTATGTTGATCAACCACTAGGATTTGAAGTAAAAGTCCAAGAGTACAAAATGTATAATTTGGAGAAAGGCTTGTATGGCTTGAATAAAGCTATAAGAGCTTGGTACTATCAGTGTGACTAATATTTTCTTGGCAACGGGTTCAATAGGATCAATAATGAGCCCAATCTCTTTATCAAATCAAATCAATGTAAAATTCATATAGTTTGTATTTATGTTGATGACATGATATATGTTGGGAATTTGATGTTAGATGATTTCAAAGCTACCATGAAAAGAAAATTTGAGATAATGGACCTTGGTCTCATGAAGTACCTTTTGCAAATTGAAGTCAAACAATATACTCAAGGATTTTCCTATGTAAAAAAAAAGTATGTCACAGATATCTTAAATAGTTTTAGGATGGAAAAATGCAAACTGGAAAAGACACCTATTGCAACAAGAAAAAAATTAAGCAAGCAATATGATGGATTGGTAGTGCATTCAACATTGTATTAGCCTTCTATACCTTACTACAACTAGAACTGACATTATGTATGTAATTTTTTATATTTCCATATTTATGGAGTCTCCCAAGGAATTTCACTAAAAAGTTGGAAAAATGTTTTTGAGGTATATTGCAAATACAACTAGTTATGCCATTGTGGTGCACAAGTTGTAAAGAAAACACACTTACAAGATACACAAACAATAATTTTCCTACTAGCATTAATGATAGGGAAACACATTAGAATATGCTTTTCAAATGGGCACAAATTTGATCTCATGAGGTTCTAAAAAAATCGATTGTCTCAATATCTTCCACAGAAGTAGCATATGTAGTAGTGACTACAACAACATGTCATGCATTGTGACTAAGAAGACTTTTGAAATACCATGCACATATAAAGAACTCAACCTCTAATTTTTGTAACAATAGTTCAATAATTGCATTAAATCAAAGAACCACATGTTTCATATGAAAAATAAGCACATTGATGCTTGTTATCACTTCATTAGTGAGCTTTTCAACAACAATGATATATTTCTTCAATTTTGTGGATATCAAGATAGGCTAATAGATATCTTCACCAAGCCATTAATAAAAATTGTTTCGAAATTTGAGTGATAACACTTAGACATTATTATTGCTATAAATGTAATAATTGAGATTAAGAGAGCTTATTAAAAATATGCTCATTAGATAATTAATCGCACTCTGAAAAATATATTTTTAAGCATTACTAATAAAATAACCAATTACTTAATATCTTTAGAAAAATCTTGATATAAAATCAATTTAATGATAATGATATGAAGAAATATGCAATGCTCCATGCATTTTCAATTGATTTCATTTCCATATCTACTTGTGTATTTAACACCTTGGAACTGAGTGATCCACGTGTTTTTCATGACACGCACAGTGGATATCCAAACTTGACAGGACAAACTTACAATACACTACAACGACCTGTCAAATAACAAATCTTCAAGCAGTATTAGACTGGGAATACAGGAGAAAAATAATTAGATATATTATGCTATACATCTTAACGTATTCTCATTTTGGCACTTCTATGTGCATGCTAACCTGCCACAAAGAAAAATTCGTAATGATCAGACATTAACATGTGGTCCGCATAATAAGAATCAGACATTAACATGTGAAACGTGTTTCAAAATTTTAAAAATGCTTGTGTGTCGGTATGTTTTAAACGTTGTCCCGTTCAATGTTTTAAACGATGTCCCGTGAACAGATAATTATAAAATCGATGCACGCCCAAAAATGTGTCCCATTACTGTTACGGTGTATGCACAAAATGTGTCCCATCACTTCATCACATCAATTCTATCCAAGTAGTAATTGTCTTGAACTGCCTTCGTCCACTAGCTGAGAATACCGCCTCTTAAGGTAGCCCGCGACGT
The DNA here is from genome assembly GCA_034641835.2 of Pinus albicaulis. Taxonomy (NCBI): domain Eukaryota; kingdom Viridiplantae; phylum Streptophyta; class Pinopsida; order Pinales; family Pinaceae; genus Pinus; species Pinus albicaulis. The sequence continues at coordinate 334,649,939 of CM076580.1, read as the reverse complement.
AAGCATATGGGCCAAACACATATATCAGAGTGCTACTCATTCATCGATAAGATTAGGGTTTGGTTTTATAAACAATTAGAGGTGAGCAATGTGACGTAGGCATAAGGGCCAACTCATTCATGGATAAGATTACGGTTTGGTTTTATAAACAAGCGTAGAGTGAGCATTGTGACGTAAGCATACGGGCCAAACACATATATCAGAGTGCCACTCATTCATGGATAAGATTAGGGTTTGGTTTTATAAACAATCGGAGGGTGAGCATTGTAGATGATGCAACGAAGGAATAATACAACCATTTATAATATTTGTATTAAAAGGGTGCAAAAATATGTAGATAGAAGTGTAGATGAATGTAAGGTGATACATAAGAAGTGTAGGATGTGGATATGAAAGGCCTGAGGAATCAAGATGCTAAAGTATTGGTAAAGTTAAGTTTTTGAAATGGGTACAAGTGCATTATAGAATCTGCAATATATTATATTTATATCACTAAATTCATAACTAAACTAAAACAATTTTCGAGAAGAGATCATTTATATCACCAAATTCATAACTAAACTAAAAAAAAATTCGATAAGACATCATTGTGATATTCTACCATATTCCCTTAACATTGTGGAGATTATGATGAGAAGATGGTTGGATGGGGGACGAAAAAAACAATTGAGAAACATGCATTTCATGGGGTGCTCAAAAACCTAAACTAATTGAAATGGTAATTCGTCCTATGCGGCAATTTAACCTAATCTCTGAATATTTTTATCATGTCGTGATTTTAGATGGGCAATAAGTACTTAATTGATGCAAGATACTTAATTGAAATATTTTTAATATAAAGTAAGATGAATGGTATTTTTAACATACTGCATCATTCAGCTTCATGTACTTGGTACTATATTAAGATTGAAAGTAGGATGACATGTAGGAAGTTGAATGATACAAGAAGCCCACTTATAAAATGGTCTCAAATAATATAGTGCTAAAGAAAAGTTGTGATACTTAGTAGTGCTTCTAAAAAAACCATTTACGGTTTCTTTGTGTTTCAATCCCAATGTCTATCTTGATTCTTACATATCCGATTGGGGGTTGTGGTTGAGGATTTTTTAAACTAATAATTGTAATTTTGTGTGTTTTGTTCATGGATTGGATCAATGACAATATAAATTATGAGTTGAAATTAAATAAAAATAATACATATTCTATTATATTTCTCAAATTTTAAATAATTTAAGAAATATTAACATAGGGATAGATGAACTTATATCTAATTCAAAGGAATATAAAATGAAATATGTATACCATTATTGAAAATAAGTAATGCCTTGAGTAGCAACTTTCCTGCTTCACTTGTTAAAATGCACCTTATTCTTCTTAAAAAAAAGTACACTTCTAAATTTTGAAACACTAAAAAAGCAACAAAGATTTTTTTAATTCATAGATGGAGAAACTTGTAATCTTAGAAATATACACATTATTAATGAATGAATGTGTCTCCACAAAATATGGATGTATTCCTTCAAAACCCAACCCATGAGACTATTTTGTAAGTTTATGTGGCAATTAAGAAGGCTTAGAGACTATTCTAAAATAAATACACATTTTAAGAATGTGTTAAAATGTCTTTTTATTTCAACACATTAAATGTTTTTCATATTTTCTCTTAATTTAAAATAGACTTATCATGGTAAATTATTGAACCAAGTTAATATTTAATTTAGAGTTTTTCTCAATTTAAAATATACATCTTTAAATTGATACTAATGATAAACCACATCTTCATCCTCATAATGGACCACATTATTGTGATTAATCCAAAAAAAAAATTAAAAACATAGTGAATCACAAAATCTTGAAGTCAAAGATAATCTACATCTTATTTATGTATAGGAAATAACTAAAAAGATAGATGTTCTCTAATATGGTATTATCAAATCATAACAAAAATATTATAAAATAATTATATTTATAAATTTATTTTTTTCCCAAAATGTTTGTAATATGCCTTATTTAATCATGTTATAAAACACTAATGATGCAGGAGCATTAAGGTAGAGCCAACAATGTGACAAATTTGGTCACATGTTGTGGCTTGGAAAGAGGGCTAGCAATCCTAAGAATTTGAATACTTTGTCTTTCTTTGTTTTTAAAGTATTTTGTTTAAGTTTAATTTGGGCTAACTTAGCCAATGTAATTTGCATAATAAAAGAATGGTTAATTTAGGATTAGTTGAGAATTTAGTTGAATAAGTTGAATAAATTGTTTTGGAAACTGAATGACAGTTTCCCAACCAAATGGGGATTTTGGAGAAGGATAAAATGAAACCAAATCCACCATTGCGTGGTTCTGCCATCCGTGGAGGGAAAGGAGAGATAAAGAAGCAGAAGTGAATGTAAAAACCAACCATTAGAGGGCTTGGCTCTGTTTTCCATTTTCCATATTATCTAAGTGTTTTCGATTTTGATCAGGATCTTTGTCTTTTAAACAAAATTTATTTTCCAAATAATGTGTAAGTGTTTTGGTGCTTCATCGGACTCCCTGTTTTAAATTAATTCTTTGAATCTTTATTGAAGTCGAATATTTGTATTTAAAATCACTCCACGATAAATCTTATCGGATTCGCAGGTGTGGAGAGGCCTTAGTTCTGTATTTTTCCTTTGTTAAACTGCTTATTGTATTGCCTGTAGAAAAAAACCCAATTGAACTTGGAGGTTTGACGAGGATCGTCGATGTGAAGTTGATCAATGGTGTTAAACACACGTCGCAGCCAAATGTTGTTGTACATTGCAAGGAATAGCGAACAAAGATAAGATTTCGCAAGGTAAAGGTTTTAGTGTGCGATGCGAATTTTTGCGGGGAAGAATTAGTGCAGGGCGTCTGATCTTGTAGAAACCAACGTTGGGGATTGAGTATGGTGATTGAAAATCACAAAATATTGGAAATAACGTTAAGGGCCATCGTAAGGAAATTTAAAAAGTTTGCGATGCGAAGTGCGGGAAGCCACGTGTCGACACGGCGCAACATCACATCACACATAAATTAAGTTTAGCGCTTAACATTTCAAGGTTAAGTTATGGGGGATGAGAAATGCGACTGTCTGTTGATTGGTCAGAGATTTCAGTGGGGCCCTCCGAGAAGAATTCCACGGGTTTGCATTTCATTTGTTTTGTGCATTGGTTTGGGTATTTGTTTAAGTCCGTGTATATGATAAACACTCTGTTATTGATCGCGTAAGTATGTTTGTATGTGCCTAACCACCGAGGTTAATCTCTATTACGAATAAAGGGGATATTTATTAAATCTTAAATAACTCCCTTTCTGCAGCATTATTCTGATATATTGCAGCAAGTCTGCATCAATTAGTACTAGAGCAGTTTTTTTGTCTTTTTTTTCTAAGTGAAGATGGAAGTAGGAAGAAGAGGTTTGGGAAGAGCTGAAGCAGGAAGAAGAGGCCGACAAAAAGTTGCAAGAGGAGCAACAGATGAAGGGTTATGCGAAGAGATTAGAGTATTTTCAACACGTTTAGCAACAGTAGAAGCAGGAAGGCGTAGGGAACCGGAAAATGGAGATGACAGTGAAGATGAGGAGCTAGAGGCACAACCAGATGAGCAAGAGAACGAGCCACCAGAACTCAGATTACTGAGATCTATTTTGATGGCTAGAAACAAGCCAACACTAGATCTCTCCAATTATGATGGCAGTTTATCCACGGAAGCACTGCTGAACTGGATAAGTGAGTTGGATAAGTACTTTGAATATGAGGAAAAGAGTGAGGACAAAAAGATCAAGTTTTTTGTCACTAAGTTGAAAGGGCACGCCGCACTATGGGGGGAAAGTGTGCAGGTAGAGGGGAGAAGACTGAACAAACCTTTGATTAAGAGTTGGGACAAGATGATTACAAAGATGAAGAGCAAGTTCCTGCCCAAATATTACCAAATTTCCCTTTACAAGCAAGTGCAGAACCTGAGATAAAGGACAATGACTGTGAAGGAATACATAGAAGAGTTCTATAAATTGAACTTGAGGGCTGGGTATGCTGAAGATACCCCTGAGAAGACAACTAGATTTATAAATGGTCTCCAAATGGAAATCTTGGATGAGATCAATATTCTTTCCCCAAAAAATATAGAGGAGGCATACGAGTGTGCCTTGAAGGCGGAAGAGAAGATTTCTAGGAAGAAGAATGCAAGAAGAGGACGTGGTTCTGGAAGAGGAAGAGGACAGTCCTATGGTAGAGGTAGAACTGTTGACAGTAATGAAGAAGGCAGCAGTTCGAAGACTTCGGGATAGACTGAGAAGGAAGGTAACACCAGAGGTGGAAGGCCATACCAGCGAGGAAGAGGTAATGGCAGAGGTAGGGGAAATAACTACCAATGTTACATGTGTCACAAACAGGGACACAGGTCTTTTGAATGTCTTGAAAATGAACCAGCTAGACAGAGGGGAGCGTATGTTGCTCAACCTGATGAAGCAGAGGTAGTGCCACAAGAAGTGGAGAGTGTGCCTAAAATAGGAGAAGCCTTGGTGCTAAATAAGGTTTTGCTAAAACCAGCCAAGGAAGTAGTTGATCTGACATAGAGGAAAGCACTGTTCCGGACAGTGTGTAAGTCACATGGAAAATGCTACAAATTGATCATAGATAGTGGAAGCACTGATAACCTGGGAGCCAGTGAGATGGTGGAGAAATTTTGTTTGAAGAATTCAAAACATCCGACTCCATATAAGGTGTCTTGGTTACAGAAGGGACACCAATTGTTGGTTGATGAGCAGTGCGAGGTGGAGTTTCACATTGGCAAGTATAAAGACAAGGTAACTTGTGATATTATGCCCATGGACGTGTGCCATATTCTGTTGGGAAGACCATGGAAATATGATAGAAAGGTCGTCCATGATGGGGAGAAGAATTATTATAGATTTGTGAAGTATGGGATAAAGCATACGCTAGTTCCCATGAAAGAAGAAGAGACTACAGAAACTAGTGGTAAAAAGACATTATTGATAGGTGGGAAGGAGTTTCTACAACAAATGGAAGAGAATGAAGTGAATTATGCAGTTGTGCAAAGGCCTAGAGTAATATTAATGCATACAGAAATTACTAATTTTCCTGTGGAAATACAGGACATGTTGCAAGAGTTTAGTGATATTGTGGTGGATGATCTACCAGATAAATTGCCACCGAAGCGGAGCATTAGTCACCACACTGATTTTATTCCAGGAGCTAGTTTGAAAAATAAGGCTGCTTACCAGATGAGTACAAAAGACAATGAGGAAATCAGGAAGCATGTGTAGGAGTTGTTGGATAAAGGACTGGTTCGAGAGAGTTTGAGCCCTTGTGTTGTTCTGACCGTTTTAGCTCCCAAGAAAGGAGGTGAATGGCGAGTGTGCATTAATTATTGGGCGATAAACAAGATCACTATCAAGTATAGGTTTCCTTTACCTTAGATGGATGAGATGATGGATTGTCTGAGTGAAGCAGCATACTTTTCGAAGATATATTTGAAGAGAAGCTATCACTAGATCAAGATTAGAGAAGGTGACGAATGGAGGAAAACTTTCAAGACCAATGAAGGTTTGTACGAGTGGCTGGTCATGCCTTTTAGATTGAGTAATGCACCCAACACATTCATGCATTTGATGAATGAGATGTTGAGGGAATTCATTGGTAAGTTTATTATTGTATATCTGGATGATATACTTATTTTCAGCAAGACGAAGGAAGAGCATTTACGACATGTCAGGTATGTGCTAGAAAAATTTCAGCAGAATAAGTTGTTAATGAATTTGAAAAAATGTTCTTTTTGCAAGAAAGAATTGATTTATCTAGGCTTTGTAATTTCTGAGAATGAATTGAAGATGGATCCAGAGAAGGTTGCAACCATAGTTAACTGGCCTTCTCCCAAGAGTTTGTTTGAAGTTAGAAGTTTTCATGGATTGGCGAGTTTCTACCAAAAGTTTATTAAGAACTTCAACGGTATTTGTGCACCTATGTTGGATACCATTAAGAAGGAAAATCAACCTTTCCATTGGACAAAATGTGTTGAGAGGAGTTTTTAATTTTTGAAGAAGAAGATTACAGAAAAACCAATCCTAAAGTTTCCAGACTTCATCAATATTTTCCAAGTTCGTTGTGATGCCAGTGGGACAACCATTGGTGCAGTACTCAGCCAAGAAGATAATCTGGTAGCATATTTCAGCGAGAAGTTAAATGAGAGTAGGAATAAGTATACGTCTTATGACAAAGAATTTTATGCAGTCGCCCAAGCATTGAAGCATTGGAGACATTGTTTACTGGATAATGAGTTTGTTTTGTTTTTAGATAATTCCACATTACAATATATTATGCAGCAGCATAAGATGAATAATAAACACGCGAAGTGGGTGGAGTACTTGCAGAGTTTTACTTTTGTTTCGAAACATATCAGTGGTCATGCCAACAAAGTGTAGATGCGTTGATGAGGAGGAGTCTGATCTTTCAAGAATGTGCAGTGCAAGTATTGGGATTTGAGCATCTCAAAGACGTGTATGAAGTGGATGCAGATTTTAAGAAAGCTTATGAAGCTTGCCAAAACACACTGTTGAGGGATAATAGTCCATGGTTGGATTATAATGTACAGGAGGGGTTTTTGTTCAAAGGAGGACAGTTGTGTATTCCAGAATGTTCTATGCGAGAGAAATTAATCCAGGAAAATCACAGTGGAGGTTTGGACAGACATTTTGGTATAGATAAGACCTTGGATCAACTGACCCACTTTTACTATTGGCCAAGAATGTGAAGGGATGTATAGAGGTTCGTAATCAGATGTAAAGTGTGTCAACATGCAAAGGGACGCTGTCAGAATGCAGGGTTGTATACACCCTTACCAATTCCGAATAGACCATGGGACTCAGTCAGCTTGGACTTTGTCTTGGGTCTACCAAAGACACAAAGGGGATTCGATTCCATCATGGTGGTGGTGGATCATTTCACCAAAATGGCACATTTAATTCCATGCAGAAATACAAGTGATGCCACACATGTAGCACATTTTTTCTTTACAGAGATAGCCAGATTACATGGCTTGCCGAAGTCCATCATCTCGGACAGGGATGTAAAGTTCACAGGTCATTTCTGGCGAACATTGTGGAAGAAGTTAGAAACCAATATAAATTTCATTTCTGCTTACCATCCACAGTCAGATGGGCAAACTAAAGTTGTGAACAAGAGTTTGGGAAATCTGTTGAGGAGTTTGGTTCGTGAAAATTCCAGACAGTGGGATCGTGTGCTTGCACAAGCGAAGGTTGCTTACAATGACTAGCCCAACAGAAGCACGGGCAGAAGTCCTTTCCAAATCATATATGGAATGCACCCACATGGAGTATTTGAGTTGCAGGATTTGGGTCAGTTAGAATGTAGGAGTGCTGATGGCAAAGATTTCGCAAAATAAGTCAACGATCTTCATAAGCGGGTCAAGTTGAAGCTACAAGACAATAGCCAAAAGTATAAACAACGAGTAGATTTGAAAAGGCGGGAGGTACAATTCGAAGTAGGAGACTTGGTAATGGCACATTTGCGCAAGGAGAGGTTTCCTAAAGGCAAATACAATAAATTAAAGATGGAAAAGATCGGGCCTTGTAGAATTCTTCGGAGGTTTTCTGCAAATGCTTATGAGTTGCAATTACCTCCTAGTGTAGGAATCTCACCCATTTTTTATGTGGCAGATATGTACCCATACACTGATGTTGATGAAGGATAAATCTCAGAGAGACAAACATGGGGCACCCAGGATGAAGAGAAAGCATGGGTTAAACAAATTCCTCTAGCACAGCCTTTGGAAATTGAACAGATTTTGGACACACAGGTGGCCAAGAAGACACGAAAAAAAGACTATCTGAAGTATCTAGTCAAATGGAAGGACCATCCTTTGGAGGACTGTTCTTGGTTGGATGTTGCCCAAATTCAAAGCGCAAGGTATTCTATTGAAGAACTCATGGACATGAGCCATGAATTTAATTTACCCTGGGAGTCTGATGCAGGAGCATTAAGGTAGAGCCAACAATGTGACAAAGTTGTTCACATGTTGTGGCTTGGAAAGAGGGCTAGTAGTCCTAAGCATTTGAATACTTTTTCTTTCTTTGTTTTTAAAGTATTTTGTTTAAGTTTAATTTGGACTAACTTAGCCAATGTAATTTGCATAATAAAAGAATGGTTAATTTCATATTAGTTGAGAATTTAATTGAATAGGTTGAATAAAATGTTTTGGAAACTGAATGACAGTTTCCCAACCAAAAGGGGATTTTGGAGAAAGATAATATGAAACGAAATCCACCATTATGGGGTTCTGCCATCCGTAGAGGGAAAGGAGAGATAAAGAAGTGGAAGTGAATGTAAGAACCAGTCGTGAGAGGGCTTGGCACTGTTTTCCATTTTCCAGATTATTTAAGTGTTTTATATTTTTATCAAGATCTCTGTCAATTAAACAACATTTCTTTTCCAAATAATGTCTAAGTGTTTTGGTGCTTCATCAGACTCCCTGTTTTAAATTAATTCTTTGAATCTTTATTGAAGTCGAATACTTGTATTTAAAATCGCTCCATGAGAAATCTTATCGGATTCACAGGCATGGAGAGGCCTTAGTTCTGTATTTTTATTTTGTTAAAATGCGTATTGTATTGACCGCAGAACAAACCCCAATCGAACTTGGAGGTTTGACGAGGACCGTTGATGTGAAGTTGATCAACGGTGATAAACACACGTCGCAACCAAACGTTGTCACCCATCGCATGGAATAGCGAACAAAGATAAGATTTCACAAGGTAAAGGTTTTAGTGTGCGATGCAAATTTGTTCGGGGAAGAATTAGTGTAGGCCGTCTGATCTTGTAGAAACCAATGGTGGGGATTGAGCACGGTGATTGCAAATCGCAAAAGATTGGAAATAAAGTTAAGGGCCATCACAAGGAAAGTTAAAAAGTTTGTGATGAAAAGTGTGGGAAGCCATGTGTCGACGCGGCGCAACATCACAACGCGCATAAATTAAAGTTTAGCGCTTAATGTTTCAAGGTTAATTTGTGGGGGATGCGAAGTGCGATTGTCCGTTGATTGGTCAGAGATTACAGTGAGACCCTCCGGGAAGAATTCCGCAGGTTTGCATTATGTTTGTTTTGTGCATTAGGTTGGGTATTTGTTTAAGTCTGCGTATATGATAAACACTCCGTTGTTAATCTCTAATATTTTGTTAAGCGATGAAAATTTAATCTATAATTAAATAATAATAATAATAATAATAATATATACAAATAATAATTAAATAAATGTTTACATAAATAAATATTTTAATTTAATTATTAAAATTTACCATAATTGTTTTTTAATCTATTCTCTTTCTAAATTTAAAATGAAACTTATTTAACGAACCATTTTAGTTCTCCATTTTTCTATCAATTTCATCCTCTCAAGTTACTATATATATATATATATATATATATATATATATATATATATATATATATATATATATATATATATATATATATATATATATAATAATTAATTTACTTTTTATTACTAATTTAAAAAATGTTGTTTTTAAATTCTCATTTCTTTTAATAATTTTTTTTATAAACTTTCTTTGTTTTTTCAATATTTCTATAAAAATTTATATTGGAAAATTGTACTTATTATTATCATTATTATATTAAAATTTACAATAAAGTGATAAACTCTATAATTTTTATTACATATTTTTCTACACAAAATTTTTATTTTTAATTAAAATCAAAATCTTAAATTTTACAAATATCTAATTTGGAAGCATTATCAAAGATTACATCATGCTTGTGTGGCTTAAGAAAAGAAATCTTGGTGTATCTAAGCCGTCAAAATTACTGAGTGATCGCACCACCTGTTTAACATGACTAACTCGTGACCTTCAAATCATAGAGTGACTTAATACACCCCATCCATCACCATCTCTTCTATGCCCTGTGAACTTAAATATGAGGATATTATTTCTATCTCTATAATTACCTTTTAGCATTTTTTTATATTTTTTATTTAAAAATAACCACAAAATAATTATATCTATAATTGCCTCTACTATAAGGAGGTGATCAACCCCACTCTTGATAATCAGAACTATATCTCTGTGTTGACCTGCACTAAGAAAAAATGATCATCGCTAGGACTAGAACTAATTCTCATGAGCTTAGGAGTGAGACCGAGGGCGGTCTATTCCCAAGACTTGAATTTGATAGATCTGTCTTTTAGACTGCGAGCTCTCACTCACATCCGCTCTCAATTCCCTAACATGTGCCACACATCCAATCTTCTTGACCTATTAAACCAACCCACCTATAGCCATCTTAGAGCGCTTCTTTCCCTTCTATTTGATCATAAAAACAAGATTTTGAAGACTCAAACTTAAATTCTTTTTGGGGTCAGATTAGCAACATTGGTCTTAACCAAAGTTAATCATTCCTTTCTCTTTGATCATAAAAACAAGATCTTGAAGACTCAAGCTTAAATTCTTTTTGAGATCAGACTGGCAACATTAATCTTAACAAAAAATTAATCATCATCATCATTAATATTACTAATAATATAATAAACATTTCATAAATCACAAATCTCTATTAATTATACCATAACCATTTTATATGAATGAGAAATATTCTCTCAATTCAAGTTAATTCCTTTTTTTTTTTTACTTTTACATTTAAAAAATAACTACTTTATTTCCCATTTATTAAATAACATAACACAAAAGCTACCCACTATGATTCTTAAATCTCCATTGTTAACATAATGAAGCTCCATGAAATTTGATTTCTACTACTCCCATTTATAAACATTTTATAATGGTTAACGAGTGTTATATGATTAAACACTTTAATAGTACCTTAAAATTTAAAAAACGAATCACTCAAATTCAAGTAATAATAATTTGTTGCTTGGCATGTGCGTATTAGTTGACTTATGCATATGAACATTACTCGGACAAGAATAAGTAAATTCTACGTTCTGGATTAAATTAACTTTTAATTGAGTTGAATAGATGAGTATTGGAAACGTATCTCATAATTAAGGTTGAGACTAAATATTCGTAAATGGCAGATCAATCACATCTTGGGAATTGGCATTTCAACATTTTTTATTGGCTTTAGAATGTATTATGTTTTTACTAGCTGAAATTACCTCTATTATATATTCTAAGATATTTTGAAATTTTGATGACCAAAAGTAAAATGATTTTTTTGCTGGCTTCTTTTCCTTACATTTCCAAAATATTACCAAATTTACGATGAAATTTTTTTTTTGTCATTTCCAAGTTTGAATAAATTATTTTTGTTCTCTGCATTTGAATCAAGATATTTCCTATCCATTGTTATAACTTCATCATTTTGATAAAAAGGGTAATTTCCAATGGATTAATTTGAATATTCTCTGCATTTTGATCAAGGCTTTTTCATATTTTATTTTCATGGTTGTGATTTTTATATTAATTATTGGAATATGTTTTCTAAAAATTATATTGTAATTGTATATGGTTTCTAAAATTTTTATTGCAATTGCAGGAAAAAAAAACAAGTTTATTGTAATTTATTTAAAAATATTTTATTTGAGCTTTACGTTTTTACTCCTAAATCAAAGTTGTGAACTACATAATTGTTGACATAATTTTTGTAAGGTAAAGTAACTGATATTGCATTTAATCATTTAAATAAATTACAAGACTGTGTTTTCTCTTTCATCACACTTGTCAATAGAGCATAATAATAGTTTGTGAACCTTCGCCTCTTCTAGTGGGTATTAAGATTTACATCTCAAAAACAAATGCCGAATTTGAAGCCACACATCAATCAATCTATGATGGCTAATTTCTCGTTTCATCCCGTTTGACCAATGCATCAAGTTTTTTTATTGGACAACCACGAGTCATTGGCCTCTTAATTGAATTTCCCATAAATATGTTTCTTGTAGAATTGCCTGGGTCCTGCACACTAAAACAACTACAGTGGCCGAACCAACAATGCTAATAGTTTCCATTATGAAAAATGTTATCTCAAAGCATGATATCTCATTTGATGCAGCTGGAACATCAGCAGACCCAACTGAAATATTAAAAATGATTTCCCAATTACCTATCATTAGGCTTCCTATATGATATTTTTAATATATTGATGCATTCAGCTTCCTGCATGATATTTTTAATATATTGTAGCATTCAACTTCTTGTACTTGAGATGGGCATAGAATCTGCAATAGCTCATGCATAAATCCTCCACGGTGACATCCTCGGAGATGAGCACCAAGTACACAACATTGGCATTTCCAGGCGATTTCCTAAAAGGAGGCAAAGCCTCGACTTGAGGGCAACTTCCACCAAAGCAGCAATGTCAGTCCTCTTGAGTGACTAGCAGAGGGAGTATTATTGGTCCACCTTCTCCTGTGGATGTGGATGGGCAAAATTGTTAAAGTGGGTGCCCTTGTACTTGTGCGTGGTCTTCCACCAAGTGGACGCGAAGGGATGATTTTATTTCCCCTCTGATGTCTTTGCTCCAAATCTGTCAGAATGGAGCGTTGAACAGGGAGAATTTCTCACACCAAATAAAATGGACAGGGATCACCCCACTAGTAGAGAACCATCATGGTAAGTAAAAATAACAAATGGTTGTTCCACCAAAGCAACAAGTTTTCTCGACTATCCAACATCAACAGATGCACACAATATCACCATACAAAACAAGCCCATCTGTAGGATCACAATCAACCACAAGCAGCCATTTGGAGGTCCATAATTCCAAAAACACAATGAAGCTTAGCCTAGGAAACATGGAAATATAATTTAGTTTACAATATTAGGATAGGAACACCCAAGTTGAAATATTGGTTATAGTTAAAAATCAGTACATGAGGATACAACATGTAGTTTCACCATTCATGTCATTTTTTGACTATGAAGAAATCAAATAAAACTATATGACTATTTGGCTGGGTTGGTGATCAACCAATAAATAGGAAATTAGGTATCAACTGCCCCACTATTATAGTATTTATTTTACATCAACTGTTGAACGACCAATGCTAATGTGGAGTCAAATATGCCACTATATATATATAACCCAATCCTCCTGTAGGAACAACATAGTTGAACACATATAGAGTATCTTCAACTATCATGGCATCCATTGAAATTCCTTTAACATCAATTACTTTTCTAGGTGTTCTCTTAACTTACTTGTCCTCGGCTACTGCGATTACTTCTGCAAGCCAAGGGAAGGTATCATATATCGTGATTGTGGGAAAAGTGTTCTATGATACATGCCTCGAGGACATGCTTTTTGAAAATGGCTATGTTATCTCAGTTACTATATCCTGTCATTTTACTATTCGTTTTATTCTCTATAATAGGATTTATATACATGATTAATGATCATACATAGTTCCTTTCACCTTTGGATGAACGAACAGGTGCTTTGATAGCTATGGAATGTGAACTAAACAAAAATATGATGACCATATCCTTTTTCAGAGAGACAGACGAAAATAGAGAATTCAAGGTGGAGCTTCCCTCCAACATTTTTCAGTCTATTGATCAATTGAATAAATTTGGGTGACGCCTCACAACAACCCTTACGACTCCTATAACATTGCCAAAATGTTTGCACCATCAAAGCTCAGTCTTCAGTCGGCTTCCAATGGTATTGTTGCATACAATCGTTCAGTTACAGGAATGAAACTGTCCCTCCAGCCTGTTACTCAGAAGATTTATTGGCAATGATCCATGGTTGATCCATAATTCGAAAAATAGGTATTGGGATAAGTTTTAAGTAAATGGGGGTTGTGAAAGCGAGGACACAGGTACACAGAAAGAGGTGAGAGTGATGGACAGAGGGGTGCCAGGTTAGCAGGTTCTTCATACGCTTATACTACGTCAAACTCAATATTCACTCAAGAAACTTTTGAGATTCGCTTGAGGAAGACGAATCTCAACAGTGTTACTAACAACAACCTCACAATAAAATTCCTATCGGCATAAAAAGTGTAACAAATGTGGTAAGTGTAACTGATCCAAGTTAGTCAGCTACCGTATTTACCCATGATCTTTTACTTCTGTGATGTTGTCAAAATTTCATTTTAAAAGAGCATAAAACAACAAATGTGCATGCTATAAAGAAGGGAAACAAGAAAACCATCAACAACACGAGATGTTGATAATGGAGTTCACCCAGTGTGGGCTACGTCTCCGGGCCTGGTGTCAAAATGGGGTAGGCTGCTTCATATAATGCTGGAAATGGGAAGATGTACATGGATGATGTTCATACAAGGATGTTCCCTCAACATGAGTGGCTTGTCTCTCCAAGAGACGTTCTGCTACAGGAACTCTCACTCACAATGGACCTCCTATCAGCATGACATAATCTCACATGAAGCAAAACAAGATCCCGCACATGCATCAAGCAAGGATCTAGAAATCATAATACATCTCACAGCACAAAGAGGCACATGATCGAACGGCATATACCTCAACCCTTGAAGCTGGTTGAAGAAGCAGATGCTCAGCTGCTGGATTTGGCTGCACTGTCGAATTCATGGCGTCAAGGGGCATAGAATCGACTGTCCACACTTGAGAATCACACCGTCACTCCAATCTGGAAAATGGTTGAGAAATGGGAAGCTCTGCTGCTAAAACAGACATCGTCACCGAATTCTTGTCGCCGAGAGGTGTAAAATCGACATAAAGTTTGTCAAAATGGAATATCACAAGTTTTGGATCTCAAGGAATCTTTTCGATGCCCTCAAGATTCCCTAAGTTTCTATTCTATAGTGAATCTCCAAATTTTCTGCTCAGATGGCCATTCTATCTTTACCATCGCATTCCCTACAAAATTCTGGTTAGAATGACTGTAAACTTCATATCATTTGACAAAATGAGATTCTACCTCCCCATGGAATATTCAGGAATCAGAGGAATATTCTCTGCGAAGATTCTCTATCTCGAAAAGCGTGCCATCGTGGTTCCACCTTTGTGGATGTGCTCATAGTTCTGCCCCTGGTTTGGGTTCAGCGTTCCGCTAATCGACCTCCGAGTTCCACCATCACATGACTCTTCGAATATGCTCCAAGTCCCCCTGGTGGAATGGGGAAATGTTAGGTTCAAATACTAAATGGTCGACAGATTTAACAAGTATATGGTTGTTTGGCCCAATGGTATGGTATTAAAATAGGTGGGGCGCCACTTGGGTTCCAACCCCATGCCACCCAAAATGCATGACAACTTTAATGTTGAAAGGGTGTGTTTTGAATTTTGTTTTAATTTTCATTTTGGTTGGTTGTAATGTTGTCGGAAATATATTAAATATGGGCATGTTGTTTTGGAGTTGCCACATGGGCGGGGCCAGTCCACTGGTCGTGGGTTCAACTCCCATCGGCTCCGGCCTTTGTGTTGTATTTTTGGAATGGGGGTGGCATGGGCCGGGTCCACCGAATGTGGCCCGCCCACCCACATAATTTCTTTGGTTTAAATATATGTGCTGTATAATGGGCTCCGATGGGGGTGGCGGGGTTGATAGCCCGCCCCCCAATGAAATATATTGATTTTTGTTGAAATATTGTCGACGGGGGTGGCGGGGGTCATGGCCCGCCCCCCCTTAGTTTAATATTTTTATTGTTTCTTTAAAACAAATAGTCATTTTTTATTTTAACGAAAATAAGGGTCACTGGGAAAATTAACGAGGGCACAATTTCGCCCATTTTTAGGAGCTGGGTTTGTTTTTGGTTGACGGTGAATTTTTGGGACACTTAAACCTGGCCCCATTGCCCAACTTTGACCAAAACTTTGACTTCCTCTAACTTCTCCATACGGGTTCGGATTGGAGATCCGTTCACACCGTTGGAATCAGGGCGACAAGTACTTCAACTTGAATCTAGTTCGAGAACCATCCGATCACTTTGAATTTTGATCTATCGTCAACCCTCTTGGTCTCCTGAGTGTGTTTGGAGCCACTTGGATCAATTCTCCACACTGAGAAGCTTTTGTTCCACCAAAAGCATGAATATAATCTGCAGCTTCTTTTTACCTTGTTTGCACCACAAGTGTCCTGAAAGGTCAACCTTCATTCTCCTTCACCTTTGTCGTTCGGAGCCATAAGCGATGAGCCAACACCTGCATCCTCTGCAAACCCGTAGTACAATATTTTTCAAATTACATGCTTAACTAAGTGACCAATCTACGACCCAAGTATCCCATACTTGCCACGAGTTTATAGCACATAATCGGTGGTCAATTTTACATAAAAATGGGATAAAAACCCCAACTATCAATACAAGGCCAAAATATCATTTTCGTTGAACAAGTGATGGAAAAAACATCATCACTTTTACATATAAAATTGCAACATATGATTAAAAAATTAAGGAAAAACATACTACCACACCTAGAAAAACCATCTCTCACTTATCAAAGAGAATGGGTCATCTCTCTGTGGCGCATTTGCTTGTCGAACAATTGTTTCAACCGGTTCATGTATGGACACTTTGTCCTTGAGACGCTGCTCTCGATGGAGCCTCCAACATGTGGCTCTTTGATGACCACTTATGTCGCAATGACTGCAATGAGTCTTCTTCCTCCATACCTTCTTATTTTTTTGTGGTGGAGAAGGTCTTTCACTTCTCATCCTCTTTTGTGTTGCCATTATTTTCCAACACTCAACAAATACATGGTGATGTAATCCACAAAAAATACATGTCTTCTCATGCCATGATTTATGTTCATTTTTAGCGACATGTTTGTAATAAAAATTAACATTATAATACGGAGACTTGTTATACCTTTCTTGTTGGTCTCTGGCGCAGTCATGGTGACAAGATCTTGCCTCAGCTCTTTCTCTACAATGTGCGCTGTCATAGGATGATGGTGAAGTGTTCCCATCAATCTCTCCCCCTAATGGTTTCAACCATACATTGGAAGCTTTTGACACCTTTGAGCACTATCCTTTAGTGTGTCCCAAACCTATGAATTGAGGTCTTTGCACAACCTTCAATGGGTGAGTTATGCCTTGGCAATTAACGCCAAGTCCTCCTCCTTTGTATCCCATCTTGGTGAGGAGTCTCATGTCAGTTCTTGTAATGGGTATCTCCAAATTTCCTACAGAAATGATAGAATGTGAAGAAGAAACTGAAGCAACATCAACATTGTTTACCTCAGATGTCGATTCAGATACAGGTGATGATGGCTTCTTCAAGCCTTTGTTGTGCTTCAACTCCACCAAGGCCTTTTCTGTGGCTCATAGCTAAAGTTTCAATCTCTGCTTCTCTTCTTTCTCTTCTTGTAGTAGCCTTCTTAATTTAGCATTCTCTTCCCAAAGACTCTAGTTGATCTCCTCATTCGAATGATGAGAAGACGATGAAGGCGATGAAGAATATGCATAGGCACTGGAAGATGTTGATGAAGCATCGTTCTCTGATCTTTCTTTCTCATATTCCTCTATTCTCTTCTCGTAAGCATCATACATTATGTCCACCATTTTGGACATCCTCAACATGGCCTCGTACATGTCTTTGTCATCCTCCATTGATGCACGTTCAATTATTGTTCATGCTCGCAATTCGCATCAACAAGAAGACTACTCTGATACCACTTGATCTGGGTCCGTCAGCTACCGGATTTACCCATGATCTTTTACTTATGTGATGTTTTTAGAATTGCATTTTAAAATAGCATAAAATAACACATGTGCATGCCGTAATGAAGGGAAACAAGACAACCATCAACAACATGAGACATTGATAACATATTTCACCCAGTGTGGGCGACGTCTACAGGCCCAGTGTCAAAAATAGCTAGGCTGCTTCATATAATGCTGGAAATGGGAAGATGTACATGGATATTGTTCATACAAGGATGTGCCCTCAACATGAGTGGCTTGTCTCTCCACGAGACATTCCACTACAGGAACTCTCACTCACAATGGACCTCCTATCAGCATGACATAATATCACATGAAGAAAAACAAGGTACCGCACATGCATCACGCAAGCATCTAGAAATCATAATACATCTCACAGCACAAAGAGGCACATGATCAAATTGCATATACCTCAACCCCTAAAGTTGGCTAAAGAAGTAGATGCTTAGATGTTGGATCTGGCTGCATTTTAGAATTCGTGGCGTCGAGGGGCATAGAAACGACTTTCCACACTTGAGAATCAGACACCGTCACTCCAATCTGAAAAATGGCCGACAAATGGGAAGCTCTACTGCTAAAACAAACCTTGTCATCGGATTCCTATCACCGAGAGGTGTATAATTGACATAAAGTTTGTCGAAAATGGACTCCATCAAGTTTTGGACCTCAAGGAATATTTTCGATGCCCTCAAGATTCCCTAAGATTTTTTTCTACAGAGAATCTCCATATCTGCTGCTTAGATGGCCATTCTAGATTTACCGTTGTGTTCCCTGTGAAATTTTGGTTAAAATGACTGTAAACTTCATATCATTCTGACAAAATGAGAATTTACCTCCCCATGGAATCTTTCAGGAATCAAAGGAATATTCTCTGCGAAGATTATTTGTCTCGAAAAGCATGCCAACATGGTTCCGCCTCTGTGGATGCGCTCATGGTTCTTCCCCTAGTTTGGGTTCAGCGTTCCGCCGCTCGACCTCCGAGTTCCACCATCACATGACTCTTTGAATCCGCTCCAAGTCCAACTGGTGGAATGGGGAAATGTTGTGTTCAAATACTAAATGGTCAACAAATTTAACAAGGATATGGTTGTTTGGCCCAACATTAAGGTATTAATATAGGTGGGGCGCCACCTAGTTTCCAACTCCGTGCCACCCAAAATGCACGACAACCTTAACGTTGAAAGGGCACGTTTTGAATTTTGTTTTAATTTTAGTTTTGGTTGGTTATAATGTTGTTGGAAATGTATTAAATATGGGCGCGTTGTTGTCGAGACGCCGTGTGGGCGGGGACTGTCTACCGGCCATGGGTTCAACTCCCACTGGCTTAGGCCTTTGCGTTGTATTTTTGGAATGGGGATGGCGTGGGCTGGGTCCACCGGAGGTGGCCCACCCACCCACATAATTTCTTTGGTTTAAATATATGTGTTGTATAGTGGGCTCTAGCGGGGGTGGCAGGGGTCATGGCCCGCCCCCCTTAATTTAATATTTTTTTGTTTCTTTAAAACAAATAGTCATTTTTTATTTTAACGAAAATTAGGGATGAAATATATTAATTTTTGTTGAAATATGGTCGACGGGGGTGGCGGGGGTCATGGCCCGCCCTGCTTTAATTTAATATTTTTTTTCATTTCTTTAAAACAAATAGTCATTTTTTATTTTAACGAAAATGAAGGTCAATGTGAAAATTAACGAGGCCATAATTTTGGGTGTTTTCGGGAGCTGGGTTCCTTGTCGGTTGACGGTGAATTTGTGGGGCACTTAATCATATCCCACTGCCCAACATTGACCAAAAATTTGACTCGCTCTAACTTCTCCATACGAGTTCGGATTGGAGATCCGTTCACACCGTTGGAATCAAGGCGACAAGTACTTCAACTTGAACCTAGTTCGGGAGCCATCCGACCATTTTGAATTTTGACCTATCATCAACCCTCTTGGTCTCCTGAGCCACCTGGATTAGTAACAAGTGTTGTAAGTTAGAATAGTTATGGCCACTCCATTTAAGTTATAAATTTTGTTTGGGAAAAATTTCATAAAAAAATATATTTAATATTAGTAAATTTGAAATTAATAGTGGTCAATTGGCAAATAGAATCTTTTATTCTTGCTTTTAAGTTGAAGTGGATAAATTAATTGCTTCATTAGGCGCTAGGACTTGCATAAATTTTGGTGGGTAGGAACCACTAGTAATTCATGGTGAGTCTATTTACATGTTATTTCTATCCATTTTTATGCAAAGACTTCCTGAAATTCTGGTGGGAAATAATAATATGTTATTTATGTGAGTAGTAATAACCACCAGTAATTCATGGTAATTCTATTTACATGTTATTTCTATCCTTTTTTTATGCAAAGACTTCCTGAAATTATGGTGGGAACTAATTGATGGTAAATATGTTATTTATGTGAGTATGAATTATTTTCAAGGATTTTATTAAGAGTAAAAAATCACTACACAAATATCTAAAATATTGCATGAATATTGCAACCATATACATATATTATGGCACAAAACATGTGAGTAAGTGATCCACATATCATTATATTGTGCAAACTCAACTTATGGTCCAATAAAATTTTGGAAAAATAGTTTTTTTTTAATAATATTGAAAAATAAATATTTATTTTTGAGAGTTAAATATTATAAGTTGCATTGGTAAATGCTAAGCTAATAATGGTCAACAAGAAAATTGATTGCTAAAGTCTTAGCTTGAGAATTACCCATAAAGAGATGATGTGAATTTGCATTTTGTAAAGTTCATGAATTTACTGGATGAACTTTTGTTGCAGTTAAAAGGGTACTGGTTTCTTTTCAGATACTATTCAAGTTTAAATTATATATATTTTTTAGAGTAAGGTTTAAAAGTATTTTTGATTGGATTTGTTTTTTTTTTTCTTTAGTACGTAAGTGTATATGACATAAATGTATGTCTACCATTTTATAAACCCTTAATATGTCATTTACAACTAAGAAATAATGGTGGAAATTTTAATTATTTATTAAAAATTAAATTATGATAAGTTTTACCACCTTAAAATAAAAAAATAAATATCAGTAGGTCAAGGTCACATATTTGAAACTCCATGATAAAAAAATCCAGCAATGTTAAGGAGGAAAAAAAAGAAAAAAGAAAAAAAGAAAAAGAAAAAGAAACTATAATTTGTCATTTGAAATAATAAAATTTCTAAAATATATTTATTATCGAGTCTAGATTCATCTTAAATTCGTATATACCAAGTGTTGAGAGGGATCAAATCTCATTTCACTCTAAAATAAGTTTGCACCTCAAGAAATTTGATCACTGTGGGCACTTGGTAGTGTAACAACCCAACCATGAATGACTCGATTTGACCATGTAATATAAACATGTAATTGAATTCCAAAAATTAAATGGGCAGAGTAAGGGACACATATTCCAAAAGGCTGGTTGTTGAGCTTTAAATTATATGGATGGTTTATGGAATGGGACTGCTATTGGATATTAATTGGGTTGCAACACGAAGGACAAGCCCATGCTGGCTTGGAAGGCACAACAAGGAAAAATAGATAGCAAAAGGAAAAGAGAGTTAATGAGAGACAGAGTGTTGGAAGGGAATTGCATAGTAGAAAAAGACAGAGAGTGGAGGAAGTCACTCTTGTATGGAGGAGGGCAGACTCATTCTCATTCATGGAGAGAGGGAGCTCGGCCTCGGGAGAGAGGAAAATGAGAAAAAAAGAAGAGAGAGAACTAGATATCAGACTGGAGTGGGAAATAAATCTTGAATTATATAGGAAATCATTTGTGTTGCAAGAGGAATTCACTAAGGAGAAGCGAGTAGCAACCTCAAAGAGTTCAAATTCTACATAGAAAAAAAAAAGGAGAATTGAGCTATAGGAGGCAACACAAAAGAGGGGAGAGGAAACAAGCCTTCGATTTTCTCCGAGTACTATTTGTCCTTCATTGGATAGCAAGAGGTTGCGGTAGTTGGCCTCTAGAGCTCCTTGTGCATTGGTGGATTACTGAGCAGCTAGTGGGTGGAGGAAGAATAACCTGTGGAGTGCATGTTTCAATTGGTAGATTGGTGTTTAATCCCTTGAGAAAGATCACCTTAGACCCTTGAAATATTACTCAAGGATGACAGTTGCAAGTAGCTTGGCTACAAATTGTCTATGGTTGGGTGAAGAGTTGAAGTCCCGAACTTAGTTTCCCATCTTAATTATAAATCCGAGATAAGTTCTCCCATGTGTAACCTTTCATGGTTTTCATGTTTAAACGTGAATGGTTGGTATGCTGATGATTTGAATTACAAGTCTACCCACTTTTGTTTATATGTTGAATGGATAGCTATGACCAATGTAAGGATGTGTGAATGAATATGTGTGTCTCTTGTTCTTAAAGGCCAGTGAAAAATATTCATAATTTGATGTGAGTTGATGTTCTTCCTATTTGAAACTTGGGCTGAATTTAATTTCTTATATAGGCTAACTAATATATCTTTTGGCCATACTGAAGAGTTGTTGTAATCCAACAATGAAGTTATGATTCATGAGATTACACTATTTATGATGCTCAACCAAGTTTTCTTGCAAATAATATGTGTGCATTTTCTTGACTGTAAGCAGCACATGTATCCATGAATGACGTTGTAGGCTCCTATAACCACTAACATTGTGTAAGTAATTATTTCTTAGGTTTGAATGACTTGGTTTATGTTCCTAGATTTAATCCAACAGTTCATCCCTATCATGTGCATGAGGGGATCATATTTCTCATGAATAAATATTGTCTTTCATATGGGTTTCTTAGTGTTGTAATATTAAATATGTCTAGGTTGAGAATCTTGATAGATGGTATGTGTTGGAATAGCGGGTAGAAAGATTGACTATGTTATAGTAATGTCTAGCATGAGCATTTCTCCTTATGTATCATGATGACCACGGGAATCTCAAGCTTTCATTTATGGTTTGAAATAACGTATATAAATGTAGGAACATGTATTGCAACCTAGGTGGAAATGGTATGCTGAATAATATGCTTAACTACGTTGAAACCGCAAATAAGTAAATAATGTAAATGCATTCTGTAATGTTACAGTCATTGGAAGGATCTACAAACTCTTTTATTAATAAGAAATGTTTACTAAGGGACTGCCTATTGGCATGTTCTATACATACTTAATACATATATTTTAATATCCCAAAAGGGAGAATGCAGTAATACTGAAACACAATATAAGAACTGCAGAAAATTAAACAATAAATCTAAATACAAATAATAATGCACAGAAATAGTTGAGCCATTTTATTA